>JALUTQ010000002.1:0-20377 GCA_032718865.1 Tilletia caries
AGACCTCGCCTTCGTCTTCGCCGACAAGGCCGCGCGGAAAGGCCTCGCCAGTGCCGAGTTTGCCTTGGGATACTCGTCGGCACCGAGAAGAGCGTCGAGAATGCGAAGAAGTGGTACCGCAAGGCGGCCAGCCACAGAAACGCCGACGCACAGGAACGCATCGACGACCTCTCCAAACCACAGCCGCACGAGCTTAGTCGGACGGACCACCAGGCCCATATGGATGCCAAGCTCGTGCGCAAACGCACCCATGCCCAGATCAAGTCGGATCATCAAAAAGCGGGCTCGAGCAGCGGCGGCGGCGGCGGACATGGGCCTGCTGGACACCCGGCTGCCGGTGCGCAGCACAAGCAGGCAGTCGACGTCTCCCGTCGTCAGACCATGAAGATGGTCGATGCGTATACGTCCGTCTCTGGCCGGCCTGGGCCAGGCATGGCTGCGCCCTGGCTCGAGTCCAGTGCGTCTGTGGTTACCAATAATGGAGCAGGGGGTATCGGAGGCAGGGTCGACAGGAAGCTTCGATGCCCAACATGCCCGCGCATCACGTCCTCACCCGGCCTGTGTCCTCCTCCGCGTCCTCGACGGTGTCTTCCTCGGTCTCCGTCAGTCAGGGTCAACATGGGGCGGGCTATAGTCTGAGCGAGTCGTACCACCACAACCACCAGCCCGTCCCTACTCCAGCTTCGGCAGGGGCAGGCGTAGGGGTAGGGGGGATGGTAGGGACGAGTCCTGGTCGGAAGGTGCTTGCGAAGGTGTCGCCTTCGATTCCGGTTCATGCTACCTCGGCCGCAGGTGCCCGGCCTGGGTTCCCACTGTCGGCATCCGGTGCGCTTCCGGCACTGCCGCAGCCGCAAGGGCAGCAGGGAACAAGACCGAACCACCACCACCACCAGCAGCAGCAGCCTGAGAGGAACAAGGTACCACAGCCACAGCAGCAGCAGCAGCAGCAGCAGGGCGGTCCTCCCCGTCCGGGTGAGCCTGCGTATAGCACGTTTGCTGAGATGGGCTTTGCGCCTAAACCGAGTGGGGCCGAGAAGGACTGTGTGATTATGTGAAGTGGAGGAAGCTGGAGGTGGGGTGGGGTGGATTTCTCTCGAGGCCTCGCGCCTCGCTCGGACGTTTCTTTTGTTTGTTTGTTTGTTACATATGTAGATCTTTGGAAATCATTCCCTTCCATTGGATTCTGATTGTTCGCAATCCTCCTGACTATGTACTTCGGCCTCATCACCTGGTACTCACGAGGTGCTCTACGAGCTCACTCTTGCCACCGGTAGCAGACTGAGCTTCACCTGAGGTCCATCATGATTAGGCGGCTCAAACGCTGAAGCTGGTGCGATTGTAAGGAGAATGTCCCTCGGTCCGAACAGCGATCACCTGCGTTCGAGCGCACCGCTGCAGGTGGAGGCGAGCTCCAATTATCAGTATCCGGCTTACAGGCCGTCCGGAGGCGTGTTTGGAAGATGTCTCGACGGCCCCATTCGTCAACGAGGAAGGCTAGCTTCATCATCTGGTCCTTGCCAGCGCTCGTGCCGCCACAGGTCGGGTTCGTCGTCGTCCAGCTCGCCGAACGTTTTCGGCCGTGGGTACAAGGGAACAATCAGGCGCGGTGTTGTAAGCAGGAGGCCCAGAGGCTATACGGTGCTGAGTGGTTTCCCTTGAGGCTCTGAAGAAGGAGAACCGAAAACTAAAGACATCCCCACGGCGCCTCGTGCTTCGGATCGAGTCAGTGATCCTTTGCCCCCAGGTAAATGTAAATGTAATGCCATGACCGTGATCCCCCTTCCGAAGCTCACCCCTCACAGCGTGGTGTTGCCGTTGGGTGGGATGTCGGAGAACTCGTTTCATACCGACGGAGGTTGGTATTATCGTATACGTGCGCCGATAGTTCAGGTTATTCCGACAAGGATACGGCATGTCGAAAGGAGAGCGAGAGGTCCAGACTCCAGACTCCAGACAGCCTCGCTGACGTTCAGGTAAGGTCGGGGTCCCGGCCTGCGAAATGCGTTGGGGCCCAACGGGACCCGATGATCCCGTACCCGTCGATGTCGCATCATTTCTCGTTGGAAAGTAGCAAGGCCTGCAGAACGAAGGAACGAGTAATGCGAAAGTCAGAGAGAATGGCCTTCGAAAGAGATTTTTCTGACATAAAGTGTGAGAACGGTCAACAAAGAGGCTTGAAGGAGAAGACCCTGCGCACAGAAGAGAACGTTTACCTGGCGCTTGTTGATGATTTCGATGTGTGCAAGCGACACCAGTAACCAGTAGGATCGAAGTAGCGGGGCTCGAAACCTTTCCCGTTCTGTTCTTGATGCTGAGAGGGTTTCGTTGTGGTTCTTGTTGGTGTTGTTGGGGTTCGAGAGTAGAAAATCTATGGACTGTGAGCGTAGATGTTCAGAACGTGTGACTGAGGAAGCAGGAGTACGGGATGGAAGAGGTGCGATGTGTGATGACCGAGGAGCTTTGGACGACCAAGCAAATTATGCAGGAAGGAGAGCGGTGAGCGGTGAGCAAAGAAGGAAATGTCCAGAGCAATTCGGAAGCCGGCGGAATGACAATCGATCTGGTAAAGGGACGACCGAACGTTGGACAGTTTCGTGTTGGGTCACATCTTTTGACTAATCCTTCCCTCAAAGCTGCCATGCGCCTTACAGCATCCGATCCGTTCCTGATCGAGCACGCATCGTACTTCACATCACGTTTTGCATTGAGACATCTCTTCGCCAGGTGACACCGTCGAGCCTTGGAGATTTGATTGAGGGGGGGCGGAAGAGCTCGCCCACACTCTACAAGGACAAATCCCAAAGGTGTTTGGTACAACATTGCGCCGGCTTCGCTGAGAATTCCGGTCGGGCTTGACGAAGAACGTAGTGAGCGCGCCCGCACTGAGACCGAGATGCAATTCCGCCAGGACGGCAATCGCGGTGAGGACCTTAGGCCTCAGGGCTCATCGCTCCCGTCGCCAATGCTCTGGCGTTCTTCTCGGGCTCTTTGCTCACTACCTGATGATACTCGACGTTGAGCGCGATCGGCTTCGCAGAGTTGATGGAATCGGCTGCCTCGTGTCGTACGGGATCTCGATGCGTTTCCGCCGCCGGAGTGGTAGTCACAACCGCACGACGACCGTTCGTCGGTGAAGTACCGGAATCACGATGCTCAAAATGTTTAACCAAACGATACCCGCCGTACCCCAACCCCCAACGCCGCAAAGGGCGCCGCAATCACCGCCAAGGGCACCACCAAGGGCGCCGCAATCGCCGCCGCGCCGGCTGCCCCCGCTATCAGGAGGGCTTTTTTTTTCTTGAATCTTGGTACTAGTGTGTGCGAGGGGGGGACGGGAGATGCACCCCTTCCGGGTAGACTGTTAGCGATACAGCGTGTCACGTTTGTCAGTACCGATCCCATACCATTCCACATCACATTCCGATCCAATGGACTCACTGCGAGCAGCGGCTCGTTCAACTGGCGGGGAGTGCGGAGACTCCGGTATTGGTACTCCTATTGGCGGTGCAGCATGTTCCGATAGTCAGTGCCAATCGCATGACCATTTAACATCGTATGCTGACCCAGTGGACTCACCTTGAACGGAGCGCACCGATACGAGCGCCAGCAGGACCAAAGCAGCGGAATTGAAGATCTTCATTCTTCTTGATTCGGATGGGCTGGGACCTTATGATGGTAGATTGTCGAGGCGGGAGAGGCGATGTGCGCTGCGCAGGTGAAGGTGAAGGGTCGAGGTTTGTGCACTGGAGTGGTGTGGAAGGATGAACGCGAACTCGGAAGGACCTGCCTGCGTAGCGCTGATGTTGATAGATGAGTGAAGGAGGGCTTGCAGTGACTTGAGCGAAGCGGAGAAGCGAAGAAGTGAAAAAGTGAAGAGAAGAGTTTGAGCTCGAAGGACCTGCCTAGAGCGAAGATAGAGAGAAAGGAGTGGGAAAATGGGTTGTGTGAAAAGGGAGGATACAGCCTCTGGTCCTCTTGACCTTCTTATAAACAGGCTTCTGTCTCCCAAAGGAACGCGGAAGAAACGGGTGAAAGTGTACCGCTGGCACGTTGAGTTTGCTGTCAGTATTGAGAAGGATGAGAGAAAATGAAGGGAGGGAGGGACAACAGCCGTATGAGCAGAAGGGCGTCAGGTCTAGGCCCAGACATGACAGCCGTATGAGCAGAAGGGCGTCAGGTCTAGGCCCAGACATGACAGCCGCTGTGCTCGTTCGGCTGTCGTTACGTGTGCGAAGCCACACAGAGAAGCAGGAGGGTATATCGCTGGCACGTTGAGTTTAATGTGAGTATGAGATGAGAAGGATGGGAGGAAGCGGGTGTCACTCATTTCGCCACGAATCGAACAAAGAAATAGGGGCCCTGATTTCTGGATTGGGCGACCTTACTGACGCTCTGGTAGTACGTGTGACAAGGACAGAATCCGGCGGTGTCTCTCGTGGGGCATACTCCGGGATACAGTCTGCATCGGGAGAAGAGAAGGGCGGCTGATGCGGTGATGGTCAGATGGAGAAAAGCAAAAAGGAAGCTGGGTACTCTGGGATCGTGGGGAAGAAGGCAGCAGACAGAGAAAATTAGCATGCTGTAAAGAGGAGGGTGAAGCAATCAGCATCGATTCTCAGTCAAGGGGTTTCTTTGCGCGCCGTCAACGCGCCAACGTCGACTCTGGAGGAACTGTCTTGCTGAGCTCATGCGATTGCGAGCTCTGGCTTTCATCGACGGAAAGGCATGGGAATGAAATGAGGCCAGCTGAAGCTCCGATCGCTTCGTTGGCGCAGCCGATGGATCGTTCATTTTCCCGGAGCGTTCCGTTTTTCTCGAGGCAGACACGTCACACGCCCGCACCAAAGCGTCCAGCTTCCAGGCTTCCGGCGTCAGCTCAACACAAAACTGAACAACCCAAACCCCAAAACAGCACACAAGCACAACCGCCTCTCTCCTGACAATGGCTCGGGCTAGGAGATGCAAGAAAAGCACCAAGATCGACGATGGCGGCTCGGAGATCGACTATTCGGGGGAACATGAAAAAGATCCAGGCATCGGCGAGACGGAAGGACCTCTGTTCGACCTCGGGAGGGCACTCGCCGCGGAAGACAGCGAGCCTAGCGAGTTCAGCTTCGGCGGTAGTGCAGACTTCCTTCCTGCTGCGCCCGGTTTGTTCATCGAAGGTGTTGGCAAAGTCGTGCTCCCACTCATCGACGAGCAACAGGCGGATAAGATCGTCAAGATATGCGAGCCGACGCCATCCGAACCAGAACTCGATACCATCGTCGACACATCCATGCACAGCTCCTGGCAGCTGGATTCCTCCAAGGTCAAGCTCCAGAACCCCGGCTGGACCTCCGGCATCCATAAAACACTGCCACTCATCGCCAAGAAGTTCGGCGTCACTGGCACGCCTATTAACCTGCACCTACACAAGCTCCTACTCTACAAGGAGGGCGGCCACCATGCGAAGCACCGCGACACGGAGAGGGAGGACCGCTCGTTCGCGACGATGGTCGTCCAACTTCCCTCCGCGCACAAAGGTGGTCAACTTCAAGTCTTCAAGGACAGCTCGGAGGATCCCATCACCCACAACTTCGGCGCGGAAGCTGGCACGGCCGAGTACCAGTGCAACTACGCTGTTCACTACGCCGACGTCGAGTATGCAGTCCAGCCCATCACGGAAGGATACCGGATCGCGCTGGTGTACTCGGTCTGTTGGCCTGCAGACAGCACGCAGCCAGCACCATCCCTTTCTGGCGACAGCCAGGCGCCCATGCTCAAAGCTCTTGCTGAGCTGGCCGATGCCAACCGCGACTTCCACTACTACTTCGAGCACGTTTACACGCCCAAAAGCATCAGAGATCTCGGTGTTGGCTGCCTCAATGGTCAAGATCGTGCTCGCGTTGACAAGCTGTGCGTGTTAAACGCTATGTTGCCTCCTCATCAACGCTTCACTTTCTACTTGGTGGAAGGAGTGCGCAGGGCACATTACTACCGCTTCGATTACAAGGTAAACCACGCCGACTGGAAGCAACTGAGTCCGCCGTCCTACAGATTCCTACCGCTTCTTTCCTTGGAGGGAAAGTACGTGGCTGTAGAATCCGTCGACATCGAAAACAACGATGTTCTCAATCCAGATGGCAAGACACGAATGCAGAGGTGGCGCGGTCACCGCGTCACGACGTTCGAAGAGGATCACAGCAGCGACGACCTCGACAAGGACACAACGTTCGAAAAGTACCTGCTGCTCGCCTGGCCGGCCAAGCTGACGGAAGACAAGATGTTCGTGCTCACCGGAGTCGAGGCACACTTCACCGGCATGCTCTCAGCTGGGGTTGACCCAGATGCCGTACGGGAGTTTGTGCAGCGTGTCACGAGGGTGAACGCAATAGGCCTACTCAAGGCTGAAAGGGAGATCAAGTTCGGCCAGGCTCTGTACCAGCACATCATCTCGGAGCCGCAGCTCTACGACCTTTTCCCCATCTACTTCGACATCTTCCCAAGGGGAACCCACGGCCCGGAATATCCTACTCGGTTGTCTTACGGAGAATCTCCAGTCTCGACGACGCCTTTCATTGATATCATCCAGATGACCCAGCAGCCTCGCTACTGGGAGACCTTGGAAGGGAAAGTCATCGAAGCCTTCGCAGGCAAGGTGCTTCCAATCCTGGACTTCATGGAGGAGGTCGGGAAATCAAAGGTCCTAAAGACGGAGATGAAGGACCAGCTCACCAAGAAGTTGCTGGCTCTTTTTCGCCAACCCTAACGTTCTCACCTCGGACGCGAATGCTCGAAAGAACGAGAAGCTACTGCAGCCAAAGCTTTGGTCGGCTGTACTTGCGAACGAAGGATCAGAGTTCGTCGGCAATTTGGCCCGCACGTACGTCGCCCTTTTTCCTCAAGGGGCTTATGCGACGACTCAGCCAGAAGGCAATCAGCGATTCGAGGATCTCCTACACTTGGCAACGTCAGTCAGTGCCTGGGACTCGATCAGTCCCACTATCCTCGACGCGTTCGAGGGCGACTTGTACGGCACGCTCATTTTCATCAGAATGTGCATTGAGCGTTCGCTGCGACGCACGGTGTGGGCGCCGTTTGTCGACATTGCGGTGAAGTTCTGCGAGGCGCCGGGAAGTCTTATGCAAACAACATCGCACTCGAGCACGACCACGCCCAGACCCCTTTTGTTGAAGGAGTTGTGGGACACGGCGATCCTGATCGACAGCAAGGCGGAGGACGGCGAATCGGTCTCGGATGCTGCTGTAAAATTGCTCACACGCTACATCACGGAGGCACCGATCGGCCTTGCTGCGGCAATCGCTCAAGATTTCGAACACGGAGTTGAAGAAGACTTCGACGACCTCATTCACCTGGCGCACAAGTTTCCCAGTGTATGGGAGGCGTCGAAGTCCAAAGTCTTGAGCATCATGCGCGGAGCGGACCTGAAGCGCTCGCTCGTGTTCGTCCAGCAGTGTCGGCTGGCCAATCTGCCGGAGGCAGTATGGGCCCCAAGTGTAGAACTCTGCTTGAAAACAGGCGGGATTCCCACATACGATGAGCTCACCGACGAGAGGTTCCAAGCGGCGCTCTGGGGCGTCGCAGTTGATCTGCCAAATCTGACTTTGTGTCAGCTGTCGGTGAAGCGCTACCTTGTGCTACCCCTTTTGTTCGCGGAAATCGCGCGCTCAGCATTGATTGCTGCCTGCAAGGCGAATTCGCAGGACTTCAAGAGCAAATGCCACCTGCTGGAGCCTTTGCTTAGAGACTGGTCCCACCCAGTACGGCGGGATTTTCACGAGCTACAGAGAAAGTTCACAGAAGCGAACAGCTGGAGCACAGCTACGGCCACAATTACCGGCCACCCTTCACTGGCAACCTTCGCGGAGAGCACCGAAACATCGACGAGGATTGGCGGATTTGATAGCCTTGCTGCCGCACGGAAGTGCGCCCAAAGTATCTACTTCAAGAATTGCAAGGGCACTGCCGAGGCTGGCGGTCGTGGCAAAGATGCGTACGTCCTAGTCACCAAGGACCTCGACTATGTGAAACAGCTGGAGAGCGAGTATCAGCGGGCCAAGCAGCAGTACGATGATCTTCGGGACTTACTGTCGCAATCCGAAGCAGAGAAGGTCGGACCGGCGGTCAAGAAGCGGAGAGCGAAGTAGTGTGGACGAGATGGCTTCAACGATTAAAGGCTTCCCAATAGATTTGCAATTCTTCTACTTTCACTCGCTCTTAAACTCTGGTGCCTTTTGGGAAGGTCTGAAGCAAAGTACAAGTAGATTGATGCTGCCGGGTCCGCAGGTCCATCGGCAACATAATGTACAGAAGTTCTTGAGAGTATGTTTAGAATTCGGTGCTGCCGCATTCCCCGTCTGAGTATGTACTCAGTTAACCAGAAGCTTTTTCGACGTCTGATCACTGCTGTGTGTTCCCTTGAGTAACGACTTGGCCTCTCGTAAACACCGCGCAACGTTGGGAGTCAAGGTGCTCCAGTCGTTCCGCTCGTTCGTCAGCTTCTTCGACGAGCGTCAAAAGTGGCTCTGTGATGACAAGATCGGCTCGGGCATGGTACTTAGACCGCACTCCGAGAGCCACGCCCGCTCAGGCCCGTACAGAGTCGTTGATTGGTTGACCATCGCCTTCTGGAACGTCCTCTGCAGCTGTTGAGCAGGAAGGAAGGCAGTATCGTCGGTGGGCAGATTTGATAGGTGGAGTGTGACAATCGCCACAGTCACAAGCCGAAGCGCCAACGATCGTCGTCAAGAACGGCTTGATCGCGTCTGCTGAAGTCCGGTGCACGACTTTGGACAGTCCCAGAGCACTCTGTCCTTGTTGTTTGGCAGTGCCTGGTGAGTGAAGAGACACAGGTCGGATGACTGTAGCTTCGTACGCAAGCCGGTTCTAACCAGCAGGCAGCAAACTCACCGTCCATCAAGCCTGCGAGGAAGACAGGGAACAAAGGCCCGGCTCCCTTCGGTAGGCAAAAGTCGGGTAGGCCCTGACTGGGCGTGCCAACGTTCTGGACTGCTCGTCTCAGCAGTATCTAAAGAAGCGTACAGAAGAGACAGTGTCAGCTCTTCGGATCAGGGCTTCCTTGGAGTACCAGCAAGAAAAAAAAGGTACTGACCACAAGCTGCTCCATCTCGTCCTTGGTGACGGCCTTCAAGCTTGCATCAAGGGCGGAGTCGAGTTCCTTGTGTCTCGCTTCTTCGACAGGGCGGGCCCCGCTTATTGGAAGACAGCTACTTAGCCTGCTCGGAGGTGTCAGAATTTTTCGTTAGTTGTTTGTGAAAGAGTAGAAGCGGAAATGAACGTTGACGATCTAACAAACAAAGAAAGGAGGCTGAGAGTGAGCGAGTGAAGCGTGAGGGCTAAGCGATAAAAGATAAACGCTCAAACGAGAGGTAACTGGCGAGACTTACTCGCTACCCTATTTTGCAGTCGTGCTCGGATATGTTCCGAAAGAGAGGCGTTGTTGAGGATTTCGATGCCGCCGCCTGCACCGATGACACCATTCGTTCCTGCGGAGAGCCGGAGGCACACTACGCATGTCCAAGGAGCATGCTTCAGGACGAGGAAAAGAATCAGCTTTCCAAGGAGCAGGCTTCAGGGCGAGGAAAAGAATCAGCTTATACATACCCAATCGTCATCTAGAGCTCGACTGAATGGAAGGGTGGGTACGCCGATTAAGGTATCGAGCACTTGTGGCGAAAGGGGACCGCGATCGTTGCATGTCGACTGAGCCGCCGTTTCCGGAGATGACCTGGATCAGGAGCAGAAGGGAAAGGTCAAGCTCGGGGAGAGAAGGCAATCAGCAACACGTATCAGTCTCCGGGCCCGAGAGCATGCTGTAGGACATCCATGCCTTGTAAGAAGCTGTCTTGCACAAGTAGCCTGGCGAGAGCTTTGACGACAGCGAGGAAATGAGAAAACGGTCGGAGCTGGAGTGATCCTGCTCCGGTGCAGTCCGACTCCGACGGCTGACTGACCGATTTCTTCCGAAATGCATTACAGACGCAAATTCTGTATTGTGCTTGTTTGCGAGCCAGCATCGACCATCAAGACTCCGCACATCACACCCACACGTACAGCAAACATGGCTGAGAACCAGATCGAGCAAGGACGCAATAGAGACGACGGAACTTTGGATCGAGGCATCGGTACGAGCAATGGCGGCGCCCAGGTGGAGAATGGGGATGGACGGCGCGACGAGTCTGGCGGAACAGAGAAGGAAGGCCCTCTCTTCGATCTCGGGAAGGCACTCGCTGCAACGAAGTGCGAGCCGGACGAATTCAGCTTCGGAGGCAGCGCAGACTTCCTTCCTGCTGCGCCCGGTTTGTTCATCGAAGGTGTTGGCAAAGTCGTGCTCCCACTCATCGACGAGCAACAGGCGGATAAGATCGTCAAGATATGCGAGCCGACGCCATCCGAACCAGAACTCGATACCATCGTCGACACATCCATGCACAGCTCCTGGCAGCTGGATTCCTCCAAGGTCAAGCTCCAGAACCCCGGCTGGACCTCCGGCATCCATAAAACACTGCCACTCATCGCCAAGAAGTTCGGCGTCACTGGCACGCCTATTAACCTGCACCTACACAAGCTCCTACTCTACAAGGAGGGCGGCCACCATGCGAAGCACCGCGACACGGAGAGGGAGGACCGCTCGTTCGCGACGATGGTCGTCCAACTTCCCTCCGCGCACAAAGGTGGTCAACTTCAAGTCTTCAAGGACAGCTCGGAGGATCCCATCACCCACAACTTCGGCGCGGAAGCTGGCACGGCCGAGTACCAGTGCAACTACGCTGTTCACTACGCCGACGTCGAGTATGCAGTCCAGCCCATCACGGAAGGATACCGGATCGCGCTGGTGTACTCGGTCTGTTGGCCTGCAGACAGCACGCAGCCAGCACCATCCCTTTCTGGCGACAGCCAGGCGCCCATGCTCAAAGCTCTTGCTGAGCTGGCCGATGCCAACCGCGACTTCCACTACTACTTCGAGCACGTTTACACGCCCAAAAGCATCAGAGATCTCGGTGTTGGCTGCCTCAATGGTCAAGATCGTGCTCGCGTTGACAAGCTGTGCGTGTTAAACGCTATGTTGCCTCCTCATCAACGCTTCACTTTCTACTTGGTGGAAGGAGTGCGCAGGGCACATTACTACCGCTTCGATTACAAGGTAAACCACGCCGACTGGAAGCAACTGAGTCCGCCGTCCTACAGATTCCTACCGCTTCTTTCCTTGGAGGGAAAGTACGTGGCTGTAGAATCCGTCGACATCGAAAACAACGATGTTCTCAATCCAGATGGCAAGACACGAATGCAGAGGTGGCGCGGTCACCGCGTCACGACGTTCGAAGAGGATCACAGCAGCGACGACCTCGACAAGGACACAACGTTCGAAAAGTACCTGCTGCTCGCCTGGCCGGCCAAGCTGACGGAAGACAAGATGTTCGTGCTCACCGGAGTCGAGGCACACTTCACCGGCATGCTCTCAGCTGGGGTTGACCCAGATGCCGTACGGGAGTTTGTGCAGCGTGTCACGAGGGTGAACGCAATAGGCCTACTCAAGGCTGAAAGGGAGATCAAGTTCGGCCAGGCTCTGTACCAGCACATCATCTCGGAGCCGCAGCTCTACGACCTTTTTCCCCATCTACTTCGACATCTTCCCAAGGGGAACCCACGGCCCGGAATATCCTACTCGGTTGTCTTACGGAGAATCTCCAGTCTCGACGACGCCTTTCATTGATATCATCCAGATGACCCAGCAGCCTCGCTACTGGGAGACCTTGGAAGGGAAAGTCATCGAAGCCTTCGCAGGCAAGGTGCTTCCAATCCTGGACTTCATGGAGGAGGTCGGGAAATCAAAGGTCCTAAAGACGGAGATGAAGGACCAGCTCACCAAGAAGTTGCTGGCTCTTTTTCGCCAACCTAACGTTCTCACCTCGGACGCGAATGCTCGAAAGAACGAGAAGCTACTGCAGCCAAAGCTTTGGTCGGCTGTACTTGCGAACGAAGGATCAGAGTTCGTCGGCAATTTGGCCCGCACGTACGTCGCCCTTTTTCCTCAAGGGGCTTATGCGACGACTCAGCCAGAAGGCAATCAGCGATTCGAGGATCTCCTACACTTGGCAACGTCAGTCAGTGCCTGGGACTCGATCAGTCCCACTATCCTCGACGCGTTCGAGGGCGACTTGTACGGCACGCTCATTTTCATCAGAATGTGCATTGAGCGTTCGCTGCGACGCACGGTGTGGGCGCCGTTTGTCGACATTGCGGTGAAGTTCTGCGAGGCGCCGGGAAGTCTTATGCAAACAACATCGCACTCGAGCACGACCACGCCCAGACCCCTTTTGTTGAAGGAGTTGTGGGACACGGCGATCCTGATCGACAGCAAGGCGGAGGACGGCGAATCGGTCTCGGATGCTGCTGTAAAATTGCTCACACGCTACATCACGGAGGCACCGATCGGCCTTGCTGCGGCAATCGCTCAAGATTTCGAACACGGAGTTGAAGAAGACTTCGACGACCTCATTCACCTGGCGCACAAGTTTCCCAGTGTATGGGAGGCGTCGAAGTCCAAAGTCTTGAGCATCATGCGCGGAGCGGACCTGAAGCGCTCGCTCGTGTTCGTCCAGCAGTGTCGGCTGGCCAATCTGCCGGAGGCAGTATGGGCCCCAAGTGTAGAACTCTGCTTGAAAAACAGGCGGGATTCCCACATACGATGAGCTCACCGACGAGAGGTTCCAAGCGGCGCTCTGGGGCGTCGCAGTTGATCTGCCAAATCTGACTTTGTGTCAGCTGTCGGTGAAGCGCTACCTTGTGCTACCCCTTTTGTTCGCGGAAATCGCGCGCTCAGCATTGATTGCTGCCTGCAAGGCGAATTCGCAGGACTTCAAGAGCAAATGCCACCTGCTGGAGCCTTTGCTTAGAGACTGGTCCCACCCAGTACGGCGGGATTTTCACGAGCTACAGAGAAAGTTCACAGAAGCGAACAGCTGGAGCACAGCTACGGCCACAATTACCGGCCACCCTTCACTGGCAACCTTCGCGGAGAGCACCGAAACATCGACGAGGATTGGCGGATTTGATAGCCTTGCTGCCGCACGGAAGTGCGCCCAAAGTATCTACTTCAAGAATTGCAAGGGCACTGCCGAGGCTGGCGGTCGTGGCAAAGATGCGTACGTCCTAGTCACCAAGGACCTCGACTATGTGAAACAGCTGGAGAGCGAGTATCAGCGGGCCAAGCAGCAGTACGATGATCTTCGGGACTTACTGTCGCAATCCGAAGCAGAGAAGGTCGGACCGGCGGTCAAGAAGCGGAGAGCGAAGTAGTGTGGACGAGATGGCTTCAACGATTAAAGGCTTCCCAATAGATTTGCAATTCTTCTACTTTCACTCGCTCTTAAACTCTGGTGCCTTTTGGGAAGGTCTGAAGCAAAGTACAAGTAGATTGATGCTGCCGGGTCCGCAGGTCCATCGGCAACATAATGTACAGAAGTTCTTGAGAGTATGTTTAGAATTCGGTGCTGCCGCATTCCCCGTCTGAGTATGTACTCAGTTAACCAGAAGCTTTTCGACGTCTGATCACTGCTGTGTGTTCCCTTGAGTAACGACTTGGCCTCTCGTAAACACCGCGCAACGTTGGGAGTCAAGGTGCTCCAGTCGTTCCGCTCGTTCGTCAGCTTCTTCGACGAGCGTCAAAAGTGGCTCTGTGATGACAAGATCGGCTCGGGCATGGTACTTAGACCGCACTCCGAGAGCCACGCCCGCTCAGGCCCGTACAGAGTCGTTGATTGGTTGACCATCGCCTTCTGGAACGTCCTCTGCAGCTGTTGAGCAGGAAGGAAGGCAGTATCGTCGGTGGGCAGATTTGATAGGTGGAGTGTGACAATCGCCACAGTCACAAGCCGAAGCGCCAACGATCGTCGTCAAGAACGGCTTGATCGCGTCTGCTGAAGTCCGGTGCACGACTTTGGACAGTCCCAGAGCACTCTGTCCTTGTTGTTTGGCAGTGCCTGGTGAGTGAAGAGACACAGGTCGGATGACTGTAGCTTCGTACGCAAGCCGGTTCTAACCAGCAGGCAGCAAACTCACCGTCCATCAAGCCTGCGAGGAAGACAGGGAACAAAGGCCCGGCTCCCTTCGGTAGGCAAAAGTCGGGTAGGCCCTGACTGGGCGTGCCAACGTTCTGGACTGCTCGTCTCAGCAGTATCTAAAGAAGCGTACAGAAGAGACAGTGTCAGCTCTTCGGATCAGGGCTTCCTTGGAGTACCAGCAAGAAAAAGGTACTGACCACAAGCTGCTCCATCTCGTCCTTGGTGACGGCCTTCAAGCTTGCATCAAGGGCGGAGTCGAGTTCCTTGTGTCTCGCTTCTTCGACAGGGCGGGCCCCGCTTATTGGAAGACAGCTACTTAGCCTGCTCGGAGGTGTCAGAATTTTTCGTTAGTTGTTTGTGAAAGAGTAGAAGCGGAAATGAACGTTGACGATCTAACAAACAAAGAAAGGAGGCTGAGAGTGAGCGAGTGAAGCGTGAGGGCTAAGCGATAAAAGATAAACGCTCAAACGAGAGGTAACTGGCGAGACTTACTCGCTACCCTATTTTGCAGTCGTGCTCGGATATGTTCCGAAAGAGAGGCGTTGTTGAGGATTTCGATGCCGCCGCCTGCACCGATGACACCATTCGTTCCTGCGGAGAGCCGGAGGCACACTACGCATGTCCAAGGAGCATGCTTCAGGACGAGGAAAAGAATCAGCTTTCCAAGGAGCAGGCTTCAGGGCGAGGAAAAGAATCAGCTTATACATACCCAATCGTCATCTAGAGCTCGACTGAATGGAAGGGTGGGTACGCCGATTAAGGTATCGAGCACTTGTGGCGAAAGGGGACCGCGATCGTTGCATGTCGACTGAGCCGCCGTTTCCGGAGATGACCTGGATCAGGAGCAGAAGGGAAAGGTCAAGCTCGGGGAGAGAAGGCAATCAGCAACACGTATCAGTCTCCGGGCCCGAGAGCATGCTGTAGGACATCCATGCCTTGTAAGAAGCTGTCTTGCACAAGTAGCCTGGCGAGAGCTTTGACGACAGCGAGGAAATGAGAAAACGGTCGGAGCTGGAGTGATCCTGCTCCGGTGCAGTCCGACTCCGACGGCTGACTGACCGATTTCTTCCGAAATGCATTACAGACGCAAATTCTGTATTGTGCTTGTTTGCGAGCCAGCATCGACCATCAAGACTCCGCACATCACACCCACACGTACAGCAAACATGGCTGAGAACCAGATCGAGCAAGGACGCAATAGAGACGACGGAACTTTGGATCGAGGCATCGGTACGAGCAATGGCGGCGCCCAGGTGGAGAATGGGGATGGACGGCGCGACGAGTCTGGCGGAACAGAGAAGGAAGGCCCTCTCTTCGATCTCGGGAAGGCACTCGCTGCAACGAAGTGCGAGCCGGACGAATTCAGCTTCGGAGGCAGCGCAGACTTCCTTCCTGCTGCGCCCGGTTTGTTCATCGAAGGTGTTGGCAAAGTCGTGCTCCCACTCATCGACGAGCAACAGGCGGATAAGATCGTCAAGATATGCGAGCCGACGCCATCCGAACCAGAACTCGATACCATCGTCGACACATCCATGCACAGCTCCTGGCAGCTGGATTCCTCCAAGGTCAAGCTCCAGAACCCCGGCTGGACCTCCGGCATCCATAAAACACTGCCACTCATCGCCAAGAAGTTCGGCGTCACTGGCACGCCTATTAACCTGCACCTACACAAGCTCCTACTCTACAAGGAGGGCGGCCACCATGCGAAGCACCGCGACACGGAGAGGGAGGACCGCTCGTTCGCGACGATGGTCGTCCAACTTCCCTCCGCGCACAAAGGTGGTCAACTTCAAGTCTTCAAGGACAGCTCGGAGGATCCCATCACCCACAACTTCGGCGCGGAAGCTGGCACGGCCGAGTACCAGTGCAACTACGCTGTTCACTACGCCGACGTCGAGTATGCAGTCCAGCCCATCACGGAAGGATACCGGATCGCGCTGGTGTACTCGGTCTGTTGGCCTGCAGACAGCACGCAGCCAGCACCATCCCTTTCTGGCGACAGCCAGGCGCCCATGCTCAAAGCTCTTGCTGAGCTGGCCGATGCCAACCGCGACTTCCACTACTACTTCGAGCACGTTTACACGCCCAAAAGCATCAGAGATCTCGGTGTTGGCTGCCTCAATGGTCAAGATCGTGCTCGCGTTGACAAGCTGTGCGTGTTAAACGCTATGTTGCCTCCTCATCAACGCTTCACTTTCTACTTGGTGGAAGGAGTGCGCAGGGCACATTACTACCGCTTCGATTACAAGGTAAACCACGCCGACTGGAAGCAACTGAGTCCGCCGTCCTACAGATTCCTACCGCTTCTTTCCTTGGAGGGAAAGTACGTGGCTGTAGAATCCGTCGACATCGAAAACAACGATGTTCTCAATCCAGATGGCAAGACACGAATGCAGAGGTGGCGCGGTCACCGCGTCACGACGTTCGAAGAGGATCACAGCAGCGACGACCTCGACAAGGACACAACGTTCGAAAAGTACCTGCTGCTCGCCTGGCCGGCCAAGCTGACGGAAGACAAGATGTTCGTGCTCACCGGAGTCGAGGCACACTTCACCGGCATGCTCTCAGCTGGGGTTGACCCAGATGCCGTACGGGAGTTTGTGCAGCGTGTCACGAGGGTGAACGCAATAGGCCTACTCAAGGCTGAAAGGGAGATCAAGTTCGGCCAGGCTCTGTACCAGCACATCATCTCGGAGCCGCAGCTCTACGACCTTTTCCCCATCTACTTCGACATCTTCCCAAGGGGAACCCACGGCCCGGAATATCCTACTCGGTTGTCTTACGGAGAATCTCCAGTCTCGACGACGCCTTTCATTGATATCATCCAGATGACCCAGCAGCCTCGCTACTGGGAGACCTTGGAAGGGAAAGTCATCGAAGCCTTCGCAGGCAAGGTGCTTCCAATCCTGGACTTCATGGAGGAGGTCGGGAAATCAAAGGTCCTAAAGACGGAGATGAAGGACCAGCTCACCAAGAAGTTGCTGGCTCTTTTTCGCCAACCTAACGTTCTCACCTCGGACGCGAATGCTCGAAAGAACGAGAAGCTACTGCAGCCAAAGCTTTGGTCGGCTGTACTTGCGAACGAAGGATCAGAGTTCGTCGGCAATTTGGCCCGCACGTACGTCGCCCTTTTTCCTCAAGGGGCTTATGCGACGACTCAGCCAGAAGGCAATCAGCGATTCGAGGATCTCCTACACTTGGCAACGTCAGTCAGTGCCTGGGACTCGATCAGTCCCACTATCCTCGACGCGTTCGAGGGCGACTTGTACGGCACGCTCATTTTTCATCAGAATGTGCATTGAGCGTTCGCTGCGACGCACGGTGTGGGCGCCGTTTGTCGACATTGCGGTGAAGTTCTGCGAGGCGCCGGGAAGTCTTATGCAAACAACATCGCACTCGAGCACGACCACGCCCAGACCCCTTTTGTTGAAGGAGTTGTGGGACACGGCGATCCTGATCGACAGCAAGGCGGAGGACGGCGAATCGGTCTCGGATGCTGCTGTAAAATTGCTCACACGCTACATCACGGAGGCACCGATCGGCCTTGCTGCGGCAATCGCTCAAGATTTCGAACACGGAGTTGAAGAAGACTTCGACGACCTCATTCACCTGGCGCACAAGTTTCCCAGTGTATGGGAGGCGTCGAAGTCCAAAGTCTTGAGCATCATGCGCGGAGCGGACCTGAAGCGCTCGCTCGTGTTCGTCCAGCAGTGTCGGCTGGCCAATCTGCCGGAGGCAGTATGGGCCCCAAGTGTAGAACTCTGCTTGAAAACAGGCGGGATTCCCACATACGATGAGCTCACCGACGAGAGGTTCCAAGCGGCGCTCTGGGGCGTCGCAGTTGATCTGCCAAATCTGACTTTGTGTCAGCTGTCGGTGAAGCGCTACCTTGTGCTACCCCTTTTGTTCGCGGAAATCGCGCGCTCAGCATTGATTGCTGCCTGCAAGGCGAATTCGCAGGACTTCAAGAGCAAATGCCACCTGCTGGAGCCTTTGCTTAGAGACTGGTCCCACCCAGTACGGCGGGATTTTCACGAGCTACAGAGAAAGTTCACAGAAGCGAACAGCTGGAGCACAGCTACGGCCACAATTACCGGCCACCCTTCACTGGCAACCTTCGCGGAGAGCACCGAAACATCGACGAGGATTGGCGGATTTGATAGCCTTGCTGCCGCACGGAAGTGCGCCCAAAGTATCTACTTCAAGAATTGCAAGGGCACTGCCGAGGCTGGCGGTCGTGGCAAAGATGCGTACGTCCTAGTCACCAAGGACCTCGACTATGTGAAACAGCTGGAGAGCGAGTATCAGCGGGCCAAGCAGCAGTACGATGATCTTCGGGACTTACTGTCGCAATCCGAAGCAGAGAAGGTCGGACCGGCGGTCAAGAAGCGGAGAGCGAAGTAGTGTGGACGAGATGGCTTCAACGATTAAAGGCTTCCCAATAGATTTGCAATTCTTCTACTTTCACTCGCTCTTAAACTCTGGTGCCTTTTTGGGAAGGTCTGAAGCAAAGTACAAGTAGATTGATGCTGCCGGGTCCGCAGGTCCATCGGCAACATAATGTACAGAAGTTCTTGAGAGTATGTTTAGAATTCGGTGCTGCCGCATTCCCCGTCTGAGTATGTACTCAGTTAACCAGAAGCTTTTTCGACGTCTGATCACTGCTGTGTGTTCCCTTGAGTAACGACTTGGCCTCTCGTAAACACCGCGCAACGTTGGGAGTCAAGGTGCTCCAGTCGTTCCGCTCGTTCGTCAGCTTCTTCGACGAGCGTCAAAAGTGGCTCTGTGATGACAAGATCGGCTCGGGCATGGTACTTAGACCGCACTCCGAGAGCCACGCCCGCTCAGGCCCGTACAGAGTCGTTGATTGGTTGACCATCGCCTTCTGGAACGTCCTCTGCAGCTGTTGAGCAGGAAGGAAGGCAGTATCGTCGGTGGGCAGATTTGATAGGTGGAGTGTGACAATCGCCACAGTCACAAGCCGAAGCGCCAACGATCGTCGTCAAGAACGGCTTGATCGCGTCTGCTGAAGTCCGGTGCACGACTTTGGACAGTCCCAGAGCACTCTGTCCTTGTTGTTTGGCAGTGCCTGGTGAGTGAAGAGACACAGGTCGGATGACTGTAGCTTCGTACGCAAGCCGGTTCTAACCAGCAGGCAGCAAACTCACCGTCCATCAAGCCTGCGAGGAAGACAGGGAACAAAGGCCCGGCTCCCTTCGGTAGGCAAAAGTCGGGTAGGCCCTGACTGGGCGTGCCAACGTTCTGGACTGCTCGTCTCAGCAGTATCTAAAGAAGCGTACAGAAGAGACAGTGTCAGCTCTTCGGATCAGGGCTTCCTTGGAGTACCAGCAAGAAAAAGGTACTGACCACAAGCTGCTCCATCTCGTCCTTGGTGACGGCCTTCAAGCTTGCATCAAGGGCGGAGTCGAGTTCCTTGTGTCTCGCTTCTTCGACAGGGCGGGCCCCGCTTATTGGAAGACAGCTACTTAGCCTGCTCGGAGGTGTCAGAATTTTCGTTAGTTGTTTGTGAAAGAGTAGAAGCGGAAATGAACGTTGACGATCTAACAAACAAAGAAAGGAGGCTGAGAGTGAGCGAGTGAAGCGTGAGGGCTAAGCGATAAAAGATAAACGCTCAAACGAGAGGTAACTGGCGAGACTTACTCGCTACCCTATTTTTGCAGTCGTGCTCGGATATGTTCCGAAAGAGAGGCGTTGTTGAGGATTTCGATGCCGCCGCCTGCACCGATGACACCATTCGTTCCTGCGGAGAGCCGGAGGCACACTACGCATGTCCAAGGAGCATGCTTCAGGACGAGGAAAAAGAATCAGCTTTCCAAGGAGCAGGCTTCAGGGCGAGGAAAAAGAATCAGCTTATACATACCCAATCGTCATCTAGAGCTCGACTGAATGGAAGGGTGGGTACGCCGATTAAGGTATCGAGCACTTGTGGCGAAAGGGGACCGCGATCGTTGCATGTCGACTGAGCCGCCGTTTCCGGAGATGACCTGGATCAGGAGCAGAAGGGAAAGGTCAAGCTCGGGGAGAGAAGGCAATCAGCAACACGTATCAGTCTCCGGGCCCGAGAGCATGCTGTAGGACATCCATGCCTTGTAAGAAGCTGTCTTGCACAAGTAGCCTGGCGAGAGCTTTGACGACAGCGAGGAAATGAGAAAACGGTCGGAGCTGGAGTGATCCTGCTCCGGTGCAGTCCGACTCCGACGGCTGACTGACCGATTTCTTCCGAAATGCATTACAGACGCAAATTCTGTATTGTGCTTGTTTGCGAGCCA